>CM052365.1:6013539-6043003 GCA_028551485.1 Casuarina cunninghamiana
ATTATTGAACTCTGCTGATAAGTACTCTCCTCCCCGGTCTGACCGAATACTTTTCACTTCCTTCCCACTTTCTTTCTCAGCAGCAACTTTAAACTTCAAGAAGGATCGAAATGCTTCAGATTTGTTCTTTAAAAAATCAACCCAACAATATCTGGATGCATCATCAATGAATAGAATGAAGTACCTATTTCCTTCTTTAGAGTGAACCCTCATAGGCCCACAAATGTCTGTATGAATCAACTCTAGTAGATCAGTTTGTTTTTCTTTTCCTATTGACACAAACGGTTGTCGAGAGCTTTTTCCAAGTTGGCAGCACTCACACATCTGCCCAACATGCTTCACTGGAGGGAGTCCCTCTACCATTTTCTGGTTGTGTAGCTCTTCCAGTGATTGAAAGTTCAAATGACCAAATCTTCTATGCCAAAGCCAATTTTTATCCTCAGCAATACTCATTGCAGCATGATCAACATATTCCAATCTCAATGGAAAATTTCTTACATTTCTCATATCAACTCTTATCACTTCTCTAGCCATACTTTCATCCTCAAAGATATGACAAAAACGTCCTTTAAATAGCAACACATAATTTTTCTCCATCATCTGCCCTACACTCAGCAAGTTAGAAGCTAAGGAGGGTACCCACAATACTTCTCTAATTTCTCTCACACCCGAAGAGGTTCTCACTGAAATTATCCCTTTTCCAGCAATATCTATGTATCTATTGTCACCCAACCTAACTCTTGACTTGAAAGTTCTATCAAGGTTGCTGAATATATTGTCATATGGGGTCATGTGGTTTGTACACCCACTATCCAAGAACCACAAATTCGGATCAGCACACGCCACAGACATACTAGCAAAGAATAATGTAGCTTCTTCACAACTTTCTTCTTTTTCAACATAGTTTGCCTGTTGTCCACTTTTGGCTCTACAATTTCTTTCTATATGGCCAAATCTTTGGCAAAATCTACACTGCACTTTTCCTTTATACCAACAAAACTTCTCCAGATGATTTGTTCTCTTACACACCCTACATGGTGGAAATTTTCCCCTTCCTTCAGCTGGCTTCTCCCCAGATCTAGTATTCACTTCAGGGGTTTTTGGTTCTATTGACAATTTTGCTTTAAATGCTATCTCTAAAGGAGCCTTTTCTCTACGTCTATCAATTCTTTTTTCATAAGCTTCTAGAGACCCTAACAGTTCAGATAAAGCCATATTTGCAAAATCCTTAGTTTCCTCAATAGTTGTCACGGTTGAGTCAAACTTTTCTGTAAGACTAATGAGAAGTTTTTCAACAACTCGTGAGTCAGGCCATTCCTCACCCAAAGCTCTAATTTGACAAACTATATCATTTACACGAGTATAATAGTCTGCAATCAACTCTCCCTCTTGCATTTGCATTAGTTCTAAATCACGTTTAAGTGATTGAAAGCGAACTGCACGTACCTTAGGAGTTCCTAGGAACTCATTCTTAAGAAATGTCCAGATCTGTTGAGGAGTGGCTGCATAAGAGATCCGGTTGAAAATTGAGTCAGAAATAGAGAGTTGTACCACCATTAAAGTCTTCAGCTCCTTTTCTTGATTTTTCCTATGCCTCTCACGTTCTGTTGGAGTGAGAGTACCTTCATCTTCCACTTTCGGAATTCCATTCTCCACTATATCCCACATGCCTTGAACCTTCAGATACGTTGTTATGCGGTTGGCCCAAGCAGAATAGTTCACGCCATTAAACACCGGCAGCGGAATCTGTGAGTTGGGTATTGTTGGTTGAGGCTGTGAGGCTCCTACGGAGGAGGAAGGAGTTGATGGAGTTGCCATGAAAAAGAATCCCAAGTAGATGTCGTAACCTGGCTCTCGATGCCACTGATGAGTTTTAGAATGAAAAAAGAACGGATTGAACCAAAGAACAGTTCCAGGATATTATAAAAGCACCCAACGAAAATGCTCACAACACAAGAAATCCTACAGAACTTCAGATAATGTTCAAAACGTTACTGAAAAACAACTACAAGCAACACACTTAAACAAAGCCAGTCCCCGATACTGAAAATACAAGAGCTACTTTTTCAGATTCAACAAAAAGGAAAGTCTTCATCTGATTCTCCGGTCTGCACCATCTCTTACAGCACGCTTGGTCTCCCTTTTCTTTTTCTTCATAGGCTGCACGCTAGAGTCACAGGCTATTCTCTGCACATTTCAGTGAGACAGCACCTTTGTCTTAATGAGCTTGCATCTTTTGTCCTATTCAGCACACAGTTTTCTCTTATAAACGGCAGCCACGTCACCCAATCTCAACAGATATAACCTGCGAGGGATAGAATTTGACGTGGCAACAAGTAAGTTTAAGTCAGGAAAGCTACCTTCATAGAAAAGGTGCTATGGTGGGACCTCATGCATGCTGTGACGTGCATAAGCATGAGAAGCTTCCGTATCAGCATGCAAGGCATGCTAAACGTAGGAGATATGAGCTCTAAATGGAGGTGGATTAAGCCAAGACAAGGTAGGATCATTAACATAATCAACCTCAAGAGCGATTGTGGAAGGTGGGCTTGGTCGATAGATGAAGTGCGGGAAGACTGTCTGAATGTAGAATAGTGGGAGTAAAGACACTAAAGTTCAAATGGTGCAGAAGATGGAGAATCCAAGTAATTTCTGCTATGCCAATAGCCAAGGCTTTATACTCAGCCTTGGAGAAGGAGAGGGAGACAGAGATTTGTTTCTTGGATGGCCAAGAAACTAGATTTGCACCAATGAAAATGCAGAAAGCACTCATGAAGCAACTTCTACGAGATCCTGCCCACTCAGAATCAATAAACTCATATAAATTTATAGGGTTTGATGATAGAAGCGAAGTCCAAAGGCAGCAGTACCTTGGAGGTACCGTAGAATACGCTTCAGCTTATGATAGTGTTGAATCCTGGGATTAGCCATCTTCTGGCATAAAGTGTTTACTGCACAGCTAATGTCAACATGAGTTAAAGTAACGTACTATAAAGCCCCAAGAATACTCCGAAAGTGAGATGGGTAACCGTAAGGATCATCTCCATGTGCAATAGGTTTATGCTTAACGCCCATAGGAGTGGACAGAGATTGACAGCAGGTCATATCCGCTCGATGAAGTTTATCATAGATATACTGTTGCTAAGACAACAGAAGGCTAGTGCTATCCCGCAACACTTGTATGCCAAGGAAGAAGTGCAAAGGTCCAAGTCTTTAATATGGAATTCCTTACCAAGAGCCCGAATGAAATCCTCAATAAGAAGAGAGGAGTTTCTAGTGATGATAACATCATCTACATAAATTAGGACCCATACATGAAGACCATTATGTTGGTAAACGTAAAGTGAAGGATCATATGGAGAACAATAGAATCCAAAAGACAGTAGGACCTTTGAAATCTGATGTACCAGACTCGCGGTGATTGCTTTAATCTGTAGATAGGCGGCGAGAGTTGGCATACATGATTAGGTCGGACTGGATCACGAAATCTTGGTGGTTGCATCATGAAGACGGGTTCAGTCAAATTTTCATGCAGGAATGCATTATCTATGTCACATTAACATAGGTCCCAGCCTTGAGAAAAAGCCAGAGAAAGCACAACACAAATGGTAGTCGGCCAGATAATTGGGCTGTAAGTTTGGAGAAAGTTAACTCCCAATTCTTGATGATATCCTTTTGTGACTAAACGTGATTTCAAACGCTCCAAAGTGCCATCTGGATGAAACTTGGATTTGAAATCCCATTTTGATCCAACTACATTCATTAATCAGTAGTAGAGAACCAAAGTCCAGATTTCATTGTTGTGGAGTGCATGAAGTTCGGCTTCCATTGCTTGGCGCCAGCCTAGATGAGCAAGGGCTTGGTTTACCATTGTGGGTACTGGGGGAGAACACGAGAGACACAGTGGGTCGTTGACTACATGAGTTTGTTCACAAGCCAATGCATGCGATGTAATCGTCTCATCCAAGGTATCTGTATGTGGCAGGCTTATGGTGTTTGCATGCGGTGAGAGGACTTCTGCAGCTAGAGGTGTCATGTTCTTGGGAGAAACTCGTCCATATGTTGTCAATGGTGCTTCGGGAGATTTGTGAAGCTCTGCGCTCCATGGAAAACGTGTCGTAAAGGGTGCTGTGAATTCACTGTTCACGGGTGATCGTGGCATGTAATGCGGGTCCATGTTTGTATAGGTGTCAATGGGTCAGATGGCTGTAACGAACGGTGAAAGGTGAGCTAAATTTGTTGGTTCGAGTTCATCATTTTGCAGCCTTCTCGATGAAGTTTCGGTATTTGGATCATTGTTAGACAGAGAATGATTGTGAGGGTGTAAAAGCTGCAGTGACGGCAGTGAGAGTTCATCTTCGTGTCCTGGGTTAACGATGAGTGCATAGAAAGTTGAAATTTGAGCTTCTTATTGGATTAGAAGTGGACAACCCTTTGCAGACACTCAATTTTGTAAAATGAGAGATTTTGGATATGCTTTAATGGTTTGTGGGGAAGATGAGTTGGGCTTTATAAAGGGTGGGGTGGTAGTAATGGCCTCCTCAAAGGCTATGGCCTAGGGACGGATCGACCTGAAGACAAGTCCACAAAGAAGCAATCCTCATTCTTTCTCTTGTTTCCATTATTTATTTGGTGTTGCTTGATCACGTCAAAAGGAAGTAGCTATACATACACAAAGTCACTACCTTCATATGTGAACATCCTGGATTGGTCTAAATTAAAAATGTGACCATGAGTCTCGAAAATCTGATCGCAGGGTATTCAAGAACCTTCATAGTAATCTCCTGCTCATATCAAAAGCCAGCCTTGCTCTCTAAGAAGGGAAAAAAAGGAAGTCACATTAATGGAAGGTAAAAGGATTCAGGTTATAGAAAAGCAAATATAAAAGAATAAATAAGGGTGAGAGAGATAAGCCTAAAAGATCGGTCAACAAAGGGCTCCTAGCATCAACTTGAGCATCCAAATTTTAGGCATTCAAAATTATCCAAATCAACCAAAAAGTAAGTATTTCTTGTGAAGCAAACAAGGTCTCAACTTGATACTTTTTTGTCTATTAAATTAGTTCTTTTTTTTTTTTTGATAGGGGAAATTTTGGTGTCTCAAAATTGAGACCTCTTTGATCTTAAATTGCCGTAGTTCCAACTAAGTAAGGATTCTTAACAAATCTAGTTTTTTTTTTTTTTTCGTCTCTCTTTTCTTTTTTTTTAATATACACATTCAGGTATTAAACTTAAAATTAAGAGATCTCAAATAACATATGTTCCTAACTAAGTTAGGCCCTTGCCAACCAATCTATTTCTTTTTGTCAAAAAAAAAAGAGGAGAAGTTTTGTCAAAATGCAAAACAATTTTCTCTAGTCTCCATAAATTAATGTATGATTTCTTTTTTAGTTTGTTGTGGCAATACGACTCTAGAAGCATTAAACTTCATTTTAGAACATCCAAAAAGACAAGAAATGAAAAGCAGGGAAAAAGTCTCTTTAGCAAACGAGACTACTATTGTTGACCATTTAATTATATAGTTAGGATTCCAATCTAAAACGTTATTATGATACTACATAAAATAATTATTATTTAACAAGTATCATATGGGGATACTATATATGTTCAAATTTTAAATGCATAAACATGGACGAGTTTAATTATTAAATTCTAAAATTTGTGTTTTAGGTGCTTCGACCTCCTAGGGTCCAAAAAAAGTATAGGTGTTTGATCTGGCTTTTCTACTATCTGCCAATGTTTCCAAAGAGAAATTTGACAAGGTAATTAAAGTTTGATTAACAGGATAGTTAATAATGTATAAATGTGGATTCTGATGGTTGGATTAAGTGCGTGAAAGTTGCTGAGATTGTGATTGAAAATTCTGTTTTGATTGAACGGAAAACTGAAGTTCGTTCCTTACAGAATATACAAAGTTCAGATTTTTTTAATTAAAAAAAATTCCAAAAAAAGGTTACGTGGCAGTCCGTCCCCTTCCGTTAGCTTGTGACGTAAGGTTCTCGGAGCGTCTGAAAGGACCTCCAAGTTGGAGCGCCAACTGCAGCACAACGGAACAACAACGACTCTCGGAGCCACCACTCACCGCCACTTCCAGCTCTTGCTGCAAAACGACGTCGCTGCTTCGGTGAAGGTCGCGCTTTATCACATTTCATTCATCTCGTAAACATTTTGTTTGGCTGTTAAGTTCGTCTTGATGGTTTTGGCGGTTACAGCTTCAGAGTCGCTTACGAGAGATGAAGAGAAACTAAAACCGCTCTGGAAAACCCTAGACCTTTCATCTCTGAGGTTCTTATTCTGTTTGAACGATCCTGTTGTGTTGTTTGATGGCTAAATGCTTTTGGTAACTGGCCTTGTTCACGGATTTCTTCTGTTTTCCGGTTTGCTCTGTTTGGTTTCTGGGAAAGTGCTGGACAATGAGACGGATTGTGGTTTTATTTTTACGCATTTCCGTCAGAGATGAGTTGAGGTTAGCTTGTTTGATATTGGTTGCGCTGTGCTTTTGATCATCAGACTTGTTTATGGATTTCTTTTGTTTCCCCTGGCTTGTGCATTTGGTTTTCGGGAACAAATATGTGAAAATGAGATGGATTAAACATTGCAGTTTCCGTTTCCCGTCGTATTTTCATCTAGCACTTGAAGTTAGCCTGCTTTTTGTGCATGATCGTAATGTGCTGTTGAAGTGCTTTTGATATTCAGACTCGTTATCGATTACTTTGTTTTCTGGTTTGATCCGTTTGGTTTCCGAGAAAATGTAGAACAAAAAATCGAGGTGAATTTAATCTCTCACTTCAGGTGTTTTGATTATTTAGGACTTGATGTTCATTTGCTTTTTGTACATGATCGTCCCGCTATTAGGATTTCAGGAGATCAAATCCTTCCAGTTTAATTGGAATCCAGGCGAACATGAAGTCCATAGCTTTAATTGCTCGGTTTTCTTTTAATAGTGGGGCCTGTTTAAGTATTTATTTTCCTTTTTGGTTTGCTATGCTGGAAAATGAGATGGACTTAAGCTTTCATTTTTTGATTTTTTATTATTTGAGACTTGAGGAAGTGAATCTTCAAAGGTTTAGTTGAAAGAGAAGAAAACATGTGTTAGAAGCTCTTATTTCTATTGGTTCTGCTGTTTTGGCTGTCCTGGGAACCAAACAGAAAGTTGAAGCTGGTATGAATATTTTTGTATTGATTTTGTGGAAAAATTTCCTTCATATGAGGCTAAATTTTCGTTTTATTAATTTTCAACGTTGTGTTTAATTTTGTGAATGTGATCAGGCAAATGATTTAGTAGAAAGAGCATGGGAAAGGTTAAGAAGGTGAAGAAGGAGTTCTCTGAAGGTTTGGCAAAAGAAGTTAGAGTCAATGTGTCTTCTTCATCATCTGATGGCAATTGTGAGACCCAAGTTCTGAAAAGAATACCCGTTCAAGAGTATGTTGTTATGGCTACACTCCCTCTAAGGTTCTAAATGAATTGATCATAAAATTCATACGGGTTTTTGTTGCAGTCACAATGTTAGATACTAAATTTTCCCTAGCCATGTGGTAAAGCCACAATATAGCGGTACCAGAAGCAGTGATTCAAAACTTGGCCAATCATTGGGATCAAATCATGCGTGAGAGATGCTATGACTCTTCCGCTGTTTACACAAAATACCATCATCTTTAGATTTTTAAGGTCAAACTTCCCGACAGAAGAAAACATCAACTGCTGTACATTTTGCTTTATAGAAATTTTCCACATTTAAAATGCAACAGAGTTTTTGATATGGCTATCTGAGTGGATCAGGAATAGGATCCATAGGTATGCAAGGCAGATAATGCAGTTAGATTAGCTATGCATTATCATGATTGCTTTAATTATTCATTACTGTCCTTTATTTCTGGGAGAAGTTTCTCTGGTTTGTATCTTGATGTGGGCTGTTATGCTATTGAAGGAGGTTGACAGGTCCAGTAAGACGTTCGAGGAGTGGAGGCTGGACAGAGAAAGAGGTCAGTCTCTTGAAATTTGGTTTTATTTCTATTTTGGCATCCAACTATACGGTTAGAAGTTACCAAAGCTACATGAACTTTGTACTAAGAATTGGATAATTTTGATTTAGTGCTTATAGTACTTGGACAAGCTGTAAAGCAATAGTAACTTTGCTTTGATGAATTTACTTACTCTCAACATTGGCTCTAAGCTCCCTTTCTGGAATTTTGAGCTATTAATTTTTTTAATTTGAATGTATGAATTTTGATGGACAGGATAATATTTTACGAGAAGCAGTCAAGAAATACAATGGGAAGAATTGGAAGCAAATAGGTATGGCACGACAAGTTCTTTCCTTGCATTCAACTTTGTGCCTGGTCCTCTAAGTGACTAGAGGATTTGTTTCTGATATCAAAACGAACTTTTATTGACGAGGAGGACTGTTTTAACAGCTAGTCTTGACTGGCCATCTTGTGGTTTCAGTCGGTTTGATCTGTTAATGCTGCTGAATGCTCAGGATAGTAGTGGCACTAGTGATTTTGCAATCCTCATGAAATTATTTGTTATATTGTTGGATAGTTGGAATGCGGGCTACTATCAATGGTGAAAAATGTTCGTCACTAATCTTCACTTTGCAGAAATCCCTTGATGGATATGACTTGTTGAAAGAATCTACACCATTTCTGGGGAAAAAACTCATTTTTTATAGTTTTGAGATCATTAGAAAAAGCAAGTACATTGTTGATTGCCCCTTCTATTACAGCTTCTTATTTGCCCGGGCGGACAGATGTTCAGTGCTTACACCACTGGCAAAAGGTTCTGGATCCTGAACTTGTCAAGGGATCTTGGACAAAGGAGGTAGGAATTAAATAATTTTGCATGTCTTGGTATAAGAGAAGATGCGTGCAAAGAGCTAACATCCGATTTGTCAACTTCTGTGTTTTTGAGATTTTCAGGAAGATGATCATATAATTGAGTTCGTCAAAAAGCATGGCTGCAAGAGATGGTCTCTTATGGCTAAATCCTTACCTGGTCGTATAGGCAAGCAATGCCGAGAGAGGTAGGCACTGTAGGTTTTCAGCTAGGTCACTTATTATTGGATTACATGCATGTTGCGAAGTGAAGAATATCAGTTCAGAGATTTTGGAATGAAGAATTCATTTTTTCAGGTGGTATAATCATTTAGACCCAGCAGTTAAAAAAGATCCGTGGACAGAAGAAGAAGAAGCAATTATTGCTTATTACCATCAGGTCTATGGTAACAAATGGGCAGAAATAGCAAGGTTTCTACCTGGAAGGTCTGTATCTAAGATCAATGTATGAAGGTAGATGGTCTACAATAGGATTGTGACAATACTGGAAAGCCATATCATTGCAGTAATTTAGGATTACGCATTCAGATTGATATTTTGGCTCTTTTGAAGTTGTTCTCGAGCAAAGTGGGAAAGGAAACAGCTAATGTAGGTTCTTATAGTCCTTTGAAAATGAGTTAGGATGCATTCTTATTTGATGTAAAATTGATGTAAGGGTAAATTTCGGTTTCTTAGATATGACACTGTCAATATTTAGGGACTAGGCTGAGTAACTGACATAGGAACCCCCAAAAAATACGGAGAATGGTGCAAAGATAAAGCAATAATCTGGAGGAGTTATCTTCTGGATGGGGATCATCACAAAATCAACTTCACCTTCCCAACTTCACCTTCCCAACGCACCAAGCTTCATAAAAATGATTACACCTTGTGTGCTTTGGCTTATGTGCCTTGCTTTGATATTTTAGGAGCATCTTTTTTTGTTGCCTTGTTGAATTGAAAAATTGGAAAAATGCTGCACCTACGTACATTTACCATGACATTAGGTGATATTTTTACTTGCAATCATCAAATACAAAGATCCATGGTTTTTTATTGGACAATTCATTATCCTCCGACAATTTACATATGCCAAAATTTTCAGAACGGACAATGCAATTAAGAATCATTGGAACTGTTCAATGAAGAGGAAGCTGGATTTGTACTCAACTGTTCATCATGGAATGGCCAAGTACAAATGTGCATCTCCTGATTTCTGCAGTCCTGGAAAGAAACCAATGTCTCCCGATTTCTGCAGTTCTACGACAAAAATTGAATGTTTGAAGATTGAAGCAGAGAGACATAGGTTTAATGATCAAAGAATGGGATTGGAGCCCAGTGTTGACACTTGCTCCACCGATTTGGTTCTTGGAAATGCTTATGAAAAAGAGATTCGCCCTATGGCAAAATCTGCAATTGACAAGCTTTCAGAAAGAGGGGAAACTAGCCTGTTTGATACACTAAATGGGACAAAGTTCAATGACACAACCGTTGCTGCAGGTTTTGCCACCAGTAGAAGTTTCAATGACAGCACTAGCCAAGAAACTATGCTTGGGCTCTTAACAACCTCTTGTCTGGTAGTTCCCTTGGATGCGACTGCTTGCACTAAACCAAGTCGTGAGGCAGTTGAAGTTCTTCCCCTTGGTCATGAAGTATTT
Source organism: Casuarina cunninghamiana (assembly GCA_028551485.1). Lineage (NCBI taxonomy): Eukaryota > Viridiplantae > Streptophyta > Magnoliopsida > Fagales > Casuarinaceae > Casuarina > Casuarina cunninghamiana. The sequence continues at coordinate 6,024,011 of CM052365.1, forward strand.
GTTTTTCCTAGAAGGTTAATGGATTATGCCTCAAGCATTACGATTTCAAAAGTGTGCAATGAATCTGATTCTCTATGCTCAACTTCTTTAGCACTGGGTTTTAGTCATGACATGGGTGAGATTGACAAGAAGAACAAAGCCTATGGGCTTTCACTGCATACAGAAGACATCAATCCCGATTGCTTGCCTTCAGAGCCACCTCTGCTGAATGATTTGGCTAATGCTGTAGAAAATAGTAGATCTCCAAGTAAAGAAGGTAACAATTCCCAGCAAAATAGTCCATTTTGCTATTCTACTCCAACTTACCTTGGAGGAAGAACCTATGCTAGTGGTAGTAGTCCAGCATCTATATTAAGGAACTCAGCACTGAGCTTCAAGAACACTCCTTCAATAATAAGGAAACGGACTTCCAAAAAGACCACTAGTAATGTCATCCTTCCTGACGTCTACTGGACCCCTGAATGTACTGTATCAAATATTCAGGGCAGACAAGGTGTCGATAGCACAGATATTCCAAATACAAAGCCGGGTTTCCTAACTTTCTTTCAAAGAACTGAAACTTCGGATTTTAATTCTCTGGAAAGGCGCCTGGAATATGAATTTGATTTGGAAAAGGATTCCATCACTGTTAAATGTGGCCAATCCGTACCTGCAAGTTTATCTCCAAACATTGATATTGGTGCAAATACAATGCTGAGACCGTGAATTTTTTAGCTGAGTGAGTGATTTTCTTTTCAGATTTCTTGCTACTGTTTCTTGGCAATGAAACCGAGCATGAAGAACATGTGTTACAGAGATTACTTACAGTTACTAAACTACTTAAAATCTGATTGCATATGAGATTCCCTCTTTGATTCTTTCTATGCCATGTTAATCTTATGGACTCCTTTCCTGGAGGCTCGCTTTAGAATAAGAAACAACCTTAGCTTTTTTCTTTTTTTCTTTATTTTTCTTGAATCGATGCCTTTTATCTACTTCCTGACCCTACATTTATTTGGTAGAAGAACCAAAACTTCTAAGAGATTTGAAAGGCATGGAATTTTAATCTTCGTTCGAAGTTGATCTTCATAATATCTGGTTTATATATCTCCTATATGATTAGATCATAAAAGGATTATGTCATGATGTAATTATTCTCTTCTTTTGGTAGGAATTTGGTATGTGCGGTTTATAAAGCAATGACGGGAGAGTAAACTGCAGTCAATGGAGACAAATAGAAATTAAAAAGGTATCTGTTGCTTCTGTTCTTCTCCATTCTCATAGTGAACATGATCTGTAACACTAGGCATATTTCATATGCGTCACCTGAAACAGTTGTTCTCCTTTTTGTCTAATCATAATCTTTTGGACGAGGCTGCCTTCTTATTCAATCAAAAGGGTAAAAACCAAATCAATTTGATGGAATTAGATGTACAAGCCCGTCTATAGCTTGTTGACTCGTGCTGTGCACATATTATGATCAATGATTATGTTGTGCTGTAATAAAGCTAAGAAGGTCCGAGAATTTAAGTTTGAATATGACACTTTTACTCCATCAGCTCTTGCATCACGCGGGCTTATATGTTTTGCATTTTACTTTAGATCTGTATCTGATTTACTATGCATCTTCGGCACAATTGTTTGAAAGGTCATTTCAGTAGTCGCGTCAGATTGGTCATTTTCAAGTTAAAGGACCCCATGGAGTAACCCTTTATATCAATTCCCCACCTTTCCCCGAACAGTTGGAAAACAACTTTCACCTTTACTCAATGCAATTCCACTGAATAATTTCTCTACATTTAAAGCCTGTTTCCCACTTCCAAATCGATGGAGCTACTTGATCAACCAACGGGAAAAAGAAATGTAGATCACCCATGTCATAAATTTGCAAGATTTTATCAACAAATTGCCCATTGATTTTAACCTTTCCTTTTCTCACTCTCATACAGGTCACAATCCTGAAGCTGACGGATTTTCCGCTATGAGAAAAATCAGGAAACAATCAGAAAGGCGCTTGACGACAGCGTAACCCCCGGATAAAGATCAGTTCCAGAGCTGGAAGATTACTGTTGAAAGATCTTAGAAAGATCTCAGTTATCTTTCCCATGGGCTTTGAATATAGCCCAGCTCTTCCCGTGATTTAGATTTCACGAATCCCTTTTGTTTGCGTAGAAAAGTGTAAATAGAGAATTCATACGATATGTACAAACATTTGAATCGTTTGCATTGACAGCTGGATGACTGACGTGGAGATGTGGAAACAGTAGAGTTGCCACGTAAGAAGAGATTTCCCACAGAAATACGTGCAAACAGCTCAGCCTTTACTCAAAAGTTGTTTTCATCGTTTTTCTTTGTTAAGAATTTCTTGCCGTTTTGGAATATCTGAATGCCAAATGCTAATCCTAATCCTAATCCTAATCCTAATCCGAAGCCGGATCAAAAAAACAAAAGGTAAGAAAATAAAGACATCAATGTGATTGAGTTGGGGAATCGCTGGGAAATAGGTGACTAGGCATTGGCTGTAGCTCACCCATCCTTAGCTTAGCATTTGACGATTGTCCCAATCATGCCGATTCGACGCTTAAGTACAAAGAGCAAAACAAAACTAATATAAATGCGCGCCAATAAAACCGTCCACCTAACCAAAAACAGACTGATATGCTTTGTAGATTCCCCCCCCCCGCAACTCCCTCTCTCTCTCTGCCTTTTCTTCGTACTCGTCACCTCGATTTTCTCAATCTCTCCTTCTCTCTCTCTCTCTCTCTCTCTCTCTCTCTCTCTCTCTCTCCTCTCTCTCTCTCTCTCTTCCCTCTCACTTCTCGGGAAAGTCTCCTATTGCTGTAGTTTTCTTCTGAAAAATGTTGTCGATACTGGTGACCGGCGGTGCCGGCTTCATCGGCTCCCACACGGTGGTACAGCTGCTCCAGGAGGGGTTTAGGGTTTCGATCATCGACAATCTGGACAATTCGGTTATGGAAGCGGTGGATAGGGTTCGGGACCTGGTTGGACCGGAGCTCTCTCAGAACCTTGAATTCCATCTGGTACCGGATTTACGTTTCTGTAATTCTTTTCTCTTTTCTTGTGATAATATGGAGCGGTTTGTGCAATGCTGGTTTTGATTTCAAATAATACAGCTCGATCATGCTTGTTTTCATTCGCTTTCTTACTCTTCACCGTAACTAAACTGTGCGTTTGGGAGTTTGGCTGTGTAATTGTACCGTGTTGCTTGATTGCAGGGTGATCTGAGGAATAAGGAGGACTTGGAGAAACTTTTTTCTCAGACAAGGTAAGTTAATCTGATGATCCGCTTTTTGATTTTGAGAATTGCGTTGTGACATCTTCTGGCTTAATTTGTGGCGTTGGCTTTGTGGTTCTGTATGAGTCAGTTTTGATGCTGTGATCCATTTCGCTGGCCTGAAGGCTGTTGGAGAGAGCGTTGCGCAACCTCGCCGCTATTATGATAACAATGTGGTTGGCACCATCAATCTTTATGAGGTTATGGCAAAATACAACTGCAAAAAGGTGCGCATGTGATTTAATATGCGGAGCTTATTTGTATTGTTTTAAAATTCGATGATTTATAAAATTATTATTCTACCAACTCCTATATTGTACATTCGCAGTTCAACTATAACTTTTCCAGTAGTAACAAATTGAGGGTTGAAACATGACACGAATACTAATCTTCTAAATTGCAAATATAGTCTCTCGTATGTCATGCTAAACTAAGCGTTGAAAAGAGGCATAGCAAATGGGTCAGATTCCACAAGTAGTTGTAGCATTCATCTCTGCTTGGATCTTAAACAGAAAAACGCTGAATCTTATAGTATACGCGTCTTTTTGCTTTGTTTTCATCCCACGCTGTCATGTCGTGCTCCAACTTACACAAGTTATATTATTCTGTGGGAAAACAGATGGTTTTCTCATCATCTGCAACCGTCTATGGTCAACCTGAAAAAATACCCTGTGTTGAGGATTTCAAATTGGAAGCAATGAATCCCTATGGAAGCACTAAGGTATGTGTATTATGTCCAAATAATGTTTCTTTGGACTTTTTCCTTTGCTGATTTTGGCATTAGGAGCTCGAAGTTGGGTAATACAATCAGCTATTTATTGTGTTCAGAAGGGTGCAGCATTTCTTTTTCCTCCCTGAAGTTGAATTTTTTTTCCTTCTTTGAAGCTTGTCCTAGAAGATTATGCACGATATATACAAAAGGCAGAGCCAGATTGGAGAACTATATTACTAAGGTACTTCAACCCTGTTGGGGCTCATGAGAGTGGTAGAATTGGTGAAGATCCGAAAGGTATCCCAAATAATCTAATGCCATATATACAACAAGTTGCTGTTGGAAGATTGCCTGAGCTTAACGTATATGGTCATGATTATCCCACAAAGGACGGCACTGCGGTAAGTTCTTTTCCTAGCAAGCATCTGGGATAGGACTGTATAGGAATTTTCCTAGTTGTTGAGTATTATTCTTTAGTCCCATTCAATGAGTCTATTTGACGCTGACCATGTAAATTCGTGTATTCCTCTTTGCCTCCTTTGTGAGCATGCCCATAATATTTGACTTTTTGTTATCGCATAAGTTTAATTGAAGTGAGATAGATTGTTTCTTTTTGTTGATAAGTAGTCACATGCTTTCCTGATAAACAGATTCGGGACTACATCCACGTCATGGACTTAGCAGATGGTCACATTGCTGCCCTTAGGAAGCTTTTCTCTACAAAAAATATAGGTGAAAATTCATCCTTGTAAGCATATATGCATCTTGATGAATTTGTTGGCTCCTATTTAACTGCTTGTTAGGCATTCAGCACAAATTTCCTTGTCTTTGAGCAACTGCATCATCTTGGGTTTCTAGTCGAATTTTTTTAGCATTTGTGTAAGGCAAAAGTTGTAAGTGGCAGATGGTTTACTTTCTTAGGTTGCACAGCCTACAACTTGGGGACTGGATGTGGTACATCTGTACTTGAAATGGTTGCTGCATTTGAGAAAGCTTCTGGCAAGGTGGCTGTCCCATCTCTCTTCCTTTACTAAATATTGGTCACACACTAGATTTCTTTCTTATTTTGTATTGCTCCAGAAAATCCCTATCAAACTATGTCGAAGAAGGCCAGGAGATGCCACCATTGTTTATGCCTCTACCGCGAAAGCTGAGAAGGAACTTAGTTGGAAGTACGTAGCCCTTCTACTTTTTTAAGTTATTAAAAATTACTTGACATTAATATTACTTCAAACTTTTGTGATACAACTTTAACTATGAATCTATATTATACCTGATTGTACTACACTAACTATGTTATAGCAACTATTACACAGTTGATAAATGGCTGATAACGTTTGTGTGTTTCAGCATGGTTAGTTCATTTAGCTTCTTTGGTACCTTTCTCAGGGCAAAATATGGGATTGAGGAGATGTGTAGAGACCAGTGGAACTGGGCAAGCAAGAACCCATGGGGTTACCAGTCCAAGCCTTGAATGGTTCGCTGAAGTCCGTGACGCACAAGTTGTAGAAACGTTTTGGTTCACATTCCATGAAGTATATCCCATCTTCTGCCCAGAAGCTCCTGCCTTGCCCTCATAAAATGTAGTTTATTTAATAGAACTCTACCATCGTTGGGATAAATTTCATGACAAGTAATAAAAAAGCTTAGCATATTGGGGTATGGCATCGGAGCTCAATCCCTTTCAGGTAATCAAATAAGTCACGTATCAAAACTGTCTACCTCTTTTGATTTTGTATTTGCGGAACTTTGCGGCCGAAAGGGTCGGAAAAAATAGGTTCGTGCAAAGTAGCCGACAGAATCGATATGTTGGCCCTCTTTTGTATGTGAGTGGATAAGCCTCACATAGATTGGGATGCTGACTAATGCCATGGATAAGCTTCCTTGTTCTTATTTTTATCTTATTGTATCCCTATGACATTGCGTGCGGCAAGCTCATGCTCTGTACTTCAAAGCAAGAAATTAAAGGCTTTTTTATTTTTTATTTTAAGTTTGTCCGAAGAAAACTAATGTTATTTAGCCAACTAGTTTAGTGGTAAACAAGGACTTCAACCATGAGGTTGGGGTTTGACACTCTACATTCAATTAACTTCAGTAAGCTTTATTTAGCAGAATATTTTTCACAAAACATGGACTAATAACCTAATGTTTTGTGAACTATATCTTCCACTAATTTGAGAATCAATAATATTTAACTGGAGTTCAATTAGGGAAAATAAAAGGTGTTTTGATCTAGTCTATTTGTACTCTTTAATATACCCAATTTTTATATTTGATTTATTCAATTAGCGGCGAACTTGTTTATTGTTGAAGTAGGACTAAGACAAAAAAGAAAATATTTCTATCCAAGAGGTTCTTACGTCTTTGCCAATGTCCACGTCAGAAAATTAAGAGTACACTAATAAAGCAAATTTTAAATCTATACTTTGATGTGACTAATAATTATTATTGAAAGAACCATATCATCCTATACAGCACGGCAAATACAAAATGACAATTCGTTGATAGCAGCAGTATGACAATTCATCTTATGTATTAATGTCAAACCCAGTACGGCAAATACAAAATGATATGCTATAGTTTCCAACAGAGGCCGGTTTTGTCATCGTTTCATCATCCTGTAGATTTCTACAGGTGTCACTGCATTCGTTTCTGTCCCTTCTAACAAAAAGTAAGAAAAAAGGACAAAAAAGATCCAGAAATGGAATTTCACAGCAGAAGGAAATTATAGATTGGCTATTAGATTTTGATTTTAGATTAACAGCGATGAGAGTGTTCTATTCCAGCATATTCATTAGAAGCTGGTGGTGGGAGTTCCCTGTGAGGTCGATTAACTGATACAAGAATGGGATAACCCCAAGAACATGCCTCTAATATATCTGAACAGAAGCAGGAAAAAAACAATGCGAGGAAAAAAGAGAACTGTGAATGTAGATTCAGAAAGAAGGTATGCCAAAGATGTAAAATGTCTGGTCAACTTAGAGCTGGAGTTTTTTCTTCGTCTTTCAACACAAGGTTGCCCTCTGTTAACTCACAAGCTGGAATGGGAATGCCAAGCTGCTTCTGCAGCTTCTTCATTACAAAAACTTCTGGCTCTTCACATATGCTTACCACAGTACCCTTCCTTCCGAGCCGACCAGCCCGGCCAGCTCGATGTGCATAATGAATCGAGTCAGTCGGTAATTCTAGATTAACCACAAGATCACATTCTGCCACATCCAAACCCCTAGCTGAGAGTTCATTTGTCACCAAAACCCTCAACTCCCCATTCTTGAACTTTTTTAAAGTTGTAGATCTAGCAAGCTTCCCAAGATCCCCATGAAGCTCAGCGGCTTTTATCCCGCGGGCCTCTAGCTTGAAGACAGCATCCTTCAGCTGCCTAGTGTGGTTCATGAAAGCTATCACAGACTTGGCATCAAGTGCATGTACACATCTTCGCAATGTATCAACCTTGTGTTGTAACTTGGTGACGCAATAGTAGTGTTTCAAAGAGGGGGGTAGGCTGCTCTCGACTGCTGCCTGTGGCTGTGATTTTGACTCTGAATTTGAACTGGACATAGGTCCTGATAGGTTATTGGGTCCTGAGGAAGGGAGGGATTCAAGTGGGGTTACCTTTTTGGCTTGCACTAGAAGTGGGTCACGCCCCCAGCCCCTGGCTGCCCTTATGACTGAAAATGGCATAGTTGCAGACACCATGATAGTCTGACGTTCAGTCCGTTGGGTGGGGGGACCTTTTGGTCCACGGGAGACCGCACCAGATTTCATACCTACATGTTCCAGTATACGGTGCATGCTCTCTCGAAAATTAAAAGAAATGAGTTCGTCCACTTCATCTAAGACCAAGAAACGACATCCATGGGTGCGAAGCTTTCCGGCTGTGCTAATCTCTGCAATCCGACCAGGTGTACCAACAACAATGGCTGGCTTGTTTTTCTTCAGAGCTTCTTCCTGTCTTGATCGGTTTGCACCCCCTACAAGCTGCTGAACTACCCTTTTATTTTCAGGCCCCAAAATCTTCTCAACCTCCCTAACTATCTGCATGCCCAGCTCCCTTGAGGGAGCCACAATTACTGCTTCTATGTCCATTTTCTTTGCAGATTTTCCATCATCATCAGCAGCTTTTCTCTTCAGTGGGCCTACTTCAGAGAGTATTGGAAGAAGATATGCCAATGTTTTTCCCGAACCAGTGTAAGACTGGATCACAACATCGTGATTCTTAAGTATGGTAGGAATTGCTGCAGACTGTACATCAGTTGGAGCTATAAAGCCCTCGCTCTCCAACCTCTCTATTAATAAAGGTGGGAGGTCAAGCTCAGAAAAAGACTTAGCAGAAAATATAGCTGACTCTATTTCAGCAGACTTTTTAGCCCCCACTGCCTTGATTTCATTGCTTCCAACAACATTGGGTTTACTCTTGGGAACTTCAATAGGAGAATTCAACTGCTTGTGTTTATCTGTTCTTTTCTTGTGCGTTGAATCAAATTCATCCTTCAACCCAAAGCTCGCAAGGGTAAGGGGCCCATTGTCCCGCTTTACCCTGCTCAGAAAACGTACACTTCTGTGCAACCAGGCAGTCCTAGACACATGTGACAACTTCTGAAAAGGCAGAGACTCTCCAACAAGAAGAAGCAACCGCGTTGAGGCTAATGTTGGCATCCTCTGTAAAGTTTCCATAAGGAGTCATTAAATAACCAATCCCTCGCACTGCAACTTTGAGCAAATAAAAACATAGGAATTGGAGCTATAATAATGGAAGAAATTCGTCACCTTCTAGCTCCTATGCATGCAAAGAACAAATTATCCCATTTATCCAAAACGTATGCATGCAGTAAAAATACCTCACAGACTCTACCATGTGAAAAAACCAACTTAAAAGAGACACGTTCACATAACTAAATTCAGTAAATCAAAAACTGCAGGCTATAGGCACTAGTAAGTTGACATCCTGGCTCTCAAATGCAAATAAAAATCCCCAATCATAGTGCAGCTGAAGCAGACAAAAGGTAATCTTCTTCTTATATAAACAAGTAAATTAGAAGCCTAGCTGCCATTAAAAACATCATAATTAAGCTTCAGCCATTCATTAGAAGGGGCTGAAATTATACACCTTGATAAAAATTCTTACGCATTAATATTTACTGTACTATAAAGCACGGAAATTTCTAATTCCTCAACGCCTTGAATAAAAAAAGAAAAAAGGGTTTCCCCTCCGGTAGAGGCACTATATCAAACAGTGGCTGTGCAAAGACATGGACATTTGTGGTTGACTGAAAACACGAACTAGGTCCAAACACGGCCGAGTAAACAACGAGAACCGGGTGGTTTTCCGAAGAAAACCATAAAAATTCAGAACTTGAAAATTCTGTACTAAGAAATAGGCAACAACACCAACACAAAGACTAAAACTTTGGGACAAGAACAACTGTCGCCATTTCCTCTGTAAAACCAAAAGACAAGGATCCACAGAGAGAGAGAGAGGTGAAGAGAGAAGTGAACATACAAGTTCGTTTACAAGCTCAGACAACCGCTCATTTTTGCCTGTTTGTAGCTTTTTCAGCAGAGCAGAGCAAAGTAACAAAGAGCGAGAGAATAAGTTGTCTTTTAAGAGGTTAATTAACTAGCGGCACACGGGGTCGCCTAGTAGGCCACAGATGTTTATTTTAGGATTCCACAAATCTTTGACTAAATTTTCTTCAAAATCAATTCAAGAACGGAACATTTTTATTTATTTATAAAGAAAAAACACGATGTAAATAATGTCAAAAAAATTATCACACAATTTCATTGTATATGGTGCAGTTTTCTCTTATAGCATATTCATAAAATTATGAAAATCATCTTCTTTCTACAACTTTTATCTATTCTTTTTTTATCAATCTAAATATGAAAGTACTCAGCTTAAACAATAACAAGTATTATTTGAGATCTATTAATCTTGTATTCGACACTTGATATGTAAATTTGAGTGCATACCTAGTATTAAAAACAAAAAAATCTAAACATCTCAAGTTCTAAATTTCACAAGGTGCCTATTTGTGAAAAGTATTTAGAACTGAACCACCACATTCCACTTTCTTGCATATCTAAAAGCATTGAAATTGCATAAGGCTGGAGGCCAAATGCCACACCGGTGTTAATATCAAGTGTAGACGCCACCTGAGTTGAGGTACATGCCGCCGCCGGGCATAGGCTCGATGCAAACTACGTAGGGTCAGTTGTTTGTAAACTATGATACCTCAAAAAATGATCATTCGAATATTTTATACACGAGTTTGATTTCTTCTAAGGATGAGTTTTAGTTAGAATGAAAAACAAGAAGATAATACTTTAAAAAATATTTTTAAAAAATCAACTACATTAAAAATTATTTAACTTTCTTCATATTACTAATGCATGATAATTAGCATTTTCAACATATATTTTTTGTCTTGAATGTAAAAAATCATAAAGATTTAATCTATGAATGATAAGACAATGCAATATACACTTGGTATATATCATCTATTATCTGATATACACACACAACAAATTAATTATTTATGAAACTTTAATTTCTTTTTAAGAAGAATACATGAAATATGTTAAAAAGTTTACTTTATTCCCTAAAATCATCCCCTAATAAACATGAATACATCCGCATATAAACAACGATGGTATTGGACATTTATCTAGAATTCAACATATCACTTTACCTCAAGGGTGAGAAGATAAATCCCACAAGTATATAATTTATTCAAAACCCATCGGCTTATAAAGAAGTAAATACTTCCATGTGTATAAAATATAATAAATTAATATATTAATAATGCGAGACACTTATGCAAAATTAAATATTAACCATATCAAAACCTAACCTATAATGACATGCAAGGGTGTTTCTCAACCGTCCATGACTTCTTTAAATATATTATTGGAAAACTTATTCACATTTTTGGTTCTTTTTATGCCTTTTTCGGAATATTATTAGGAATCCAATTCCCACATTTATTCCAGCTTTATCTAATTTCCAAGCAATTATCGGATCTGAAGATGTTGAAAAAGGTAACGATCGTGACGTAGTTCCTCCTTGTCATACTTTTACTTTGGCATCCATTGCTATCATTTGGTTCGGAAAAGGAGAACTAAGACAGTTAAAAGTGTAAAAAAAATTGCTTCATGATCTTGTCCATATTTACATTCTTACACGTTGTAGATTAAGAACGAGATAGATTTTTAACAACGATTGTGCAATGTTATTGGATTTTTGTAAACATCGAACTTTCGTACATGTTCAAAAACACAAAAGTAGTATGTGTTAGCAATAGGATGAACAAATTGAAACCCATCAAAATTGACTCTGATTTCATTGAAGGTGTAACAAATCTTTTTTTTTTTTTATATTACTACAACATTTTTTTGTTAATTTATTGTATGAAAATAACATAAATTTAGTTAATGAATTAGTAGTTCAATAGGTAAAGAGTTAGATCTTAAGTTTAATACTTAAGAATAATTCTTTTCTTAAAAATAAATTTTAAAAAGGAAACATCAAAATATAAAAAATATAAAATAATCTTAGATATTGATACTATGGGTCAACTCATGCAGAATCGAATGGTAAGACAAAAATCACATGGATGAATAAAAAAAAAAATTAAGGAGGTGATCGTTGTGTTTAATAGCTTTAAATTTCAATCAGTTTATTATACAATGACTTTGGTATTATTTAAGGCTATATTTCTTAATAAAGAAGTAATTCTACTTTTCTGCAATTTACCGTTTTCCTATTAAAAAATATTCAAATTACTACAGGGCGGCGCTCCGGCTGTTATGGCGAAGAAAATCTTGGTCACCGGTGGAGCCGGGGTTACATTGGTAGCCACACGGTGCTGCAGCTCCTCTTTGTGGGGGTTCAGGACTGTCGTCATTGATAACCTCTCTGACTCCTCCTCCGTCGCGCTCGACTGAGTCAAGCTGCTCGCCGGTGATTTTGGCGGTTATAGGCTACTGTTTTGGTTAGGAAAGCTCTGACCTCCAATGGTTGGTTTTATTGGTAAATTGATTTGAACTGGGGTTTCCTACGTGTTCGATTTGAGTTTTAATATCATGCGTATATATATTCACATACGCATACATTTGCATGTATACATGTACGTATACGTACGCACGTGCGTAGGAATCTACGATGTTTTCGTTCGAATCATATTCGTTCTATCGATTTCTTGCTCTGAATAGAGAAGCGTGGCGTCGACGATTTGACACGTTTGTTCTTATTCTGCATCGGGGGTTTTGGGAAGCCGTGTTCTGTTTGTGCAGAGTCCCAATGGAGAAAATACCATCGAGCTGTTAAATCTTACCGTATAAATGATTGTTTTGGCCACTGGAGATGTTTCCCTTTTGTTTTCTGATTCAAATTTAGTTATAATTTTGTATCTTAAGCCAAATGGGATCAATCCTGCCAAAAGAATCAAAGAGATCTCATGTTGGACTTATAACTCTGTTCTTTTGAATGAAACTAATGGAGGCAATGGAGTTCTTTGCTGTGGGTGATTATCCAATCATCCAGGCGTGTGCCATTACTGACTTAGTGAGCTAATTTTGTCGTGTCAACTAGAGCTGTCTTTGAAATTGCAATCCGTATGCGGGAATGTAGATGGTGCTGATCTTTACATTCCATGTTTCTACTTGCCGGTAGACATCAGGGACAAACCACCTCTCTGAAAAAAAATTTGCCTCGACACAGTGAGTACTTATTCTCTTTGACAGAACTCGAAGTTTTACAGTTCGTTGAAACATTTCTTAGATAGGAATTCAGATGTCTGGGTCTTTCTATCTGGTTCTTATGTGCATTTTCTTGAGACTTTGCTGCTCATCGTTCATGTGCCGATACGGATTCTTCTGAAGCAAATGTAACCATATATTTTTGTATTCTCCAAGACATCTTCGAAGTCAATATCTTTGGTTCCTGGGGGTTTTCCTTTAGGCAATGAATTTTGCAGGGGGAAGTCACTAGTTTCTACTCTATAGAGGCAAATATAACGTTGCATGATAAGGACATGAGTAGGATGGCCAGACCCGAAAGTTGTGTTACTCATAAAAACCATTACAATAAAACCGCAGATTAGTTCTGTAAAAATATTGTAGTTTTGATGGGATCCTCATGCTTAATTACTTAGCACTGCAGATTCGATGCTGTCATTCACTCTGCTGGGCTAAAGGCTGTGGGTGAAAGTGTGCAAAAGTCATTACTCTAGCACGACAACAATGTAATTGGGTCGAAGACTTTCTTGGAAGTCATGGCTGCGCATGGATGCAAAAGGGTATTCCCTAGCTTCACTATAAAATACTGGCGGTCTAACTGTTTTTACTTTCCTCTTTGTTTCTCAACGTGATATAATTTTCTAAAAATTTAAACTGGAACCATTCAGGTTAGAAGTTCCGCTTGACATCTGTTTGTCATTATGCTCTTAGTTTTGCTTGTATTTGGATAATCTGGAGAAGAAACTGTTTTTGTTATCTTGCGTCATTATTTTCAGTTTGTAGTGTCCTGCACCAAGTCCCTGGCAACATTTCCGAGTTAGGATTTTCTTCTTTAAATTGTTAGCTTCAGTGACATTTTGGCTACGCCACAGCTCTGTTAATGCTTGTAGCGTCTGGCTTTTCTTAATGCGTCCCCAGTTGAGTTAATGCATAGAAGTGTCCAGCATGCTTATATTTTTTGCATTAGATTTTAAGTCTCATTTCCATCTGTTCTTTTGAAAGAAGGGTGGCATACTGTTTACTCTCCTAATAATGAGAATTGGACAATAACTCTTGGATGTTCCTACTGCTTTTTGTGCGATTTAACTTATTTCTATATTCTTGAATTATTTCAGTCTGTGTTCTCATCCTCAGCTACTGTCTATGGTTGGCCAAAGGAGGTCCCATGTACAAAAGAGTTCCCCCTTTATGCAACAAACCCATATGGACAAACCAACGTGTGCAGTTAAGATTTATTACACGCATGGTGGGCAACATACAAGACATCTATCTGTAACTACTGAACACTAGGAAAATATCATCCTGTAATCGGTCAAAAATAGAAGACTTGGGCAGCCCGGGCATTTGCTAATTGTATCTGATGAACCTCGTATTTCAGGTTGACGTTGAAGAACATTGTCGTGATATTTACAGTTCAGATGCTAAGTGAAAAATTATATTGCTAAGATACTTCAATCCAGTTGGTGCACTTCCTAGTGGAGATATTGGCGACGATCCCCGTGGAATTCCAAACAACCTCATGCCCTTTGTGCAGCAGGTTGCGGTTGGCAGGCGACCAGCACTAACTGTTTTTGGAACTGATTATTCGACTAAGGATGGCACTGGGATCTCTTGGTCTTGGATTTGACACCTTGTGGTGTGTGGGTGTGTTGAGTTAAAAAAAATTGAACTTATCCTTCTGGATTTTTATTATTTATTTTTTATTGTTTTTTTGGAATAGGAGTAGTATCCTTATTATTTATATTGATAACACAGGTAAACTAAGGTGTCAAACTTGTTAAAAAAATAAATAGAGCAGGACATAGTACCTAACTCTTTATTATATAAACACAATGAACAAGTATAAAACTTTTTGGAAATAAAAACATAAACAACTAACATGACTACATAGTCATTAATGAAAAATAAATTTTTTATCTCATTGAAACTTAACATAAAGTGAAAGTAATTGCCTAAGGATGCTTGCAATGCTCTAAGCCTAGTTGATCTTCCCATGAAATTTTCTTGCATCGACTTGGTAAAGAGCTAAGAGTTGTAAAAACTTGCAATTTTGTCATTGAATGTCCAAAATTAGCCAATCCATCAACTAAAAAATTTGCTTCACGAAATACATGAGATATTTGAACATTGGAAGGAATATAACTAAAACATTTGCATAATTCATAAGCCAATTTCCAAAGAATAGAGTGGTTTTCTTTTATGCACTGAATTATAAACTGAGAATCTGCTTCTATCTTTGACAATACAATTCCCTTTTGATGACATATTTCTAGACCTTTAAATAAGGCTAGGACCTTGCTTTTGCACTATCTCCATTTCCCAAATTAACTGCACACACTATCAGCACAGTTCTCTTTCAATCTCACACCACTCCCCCTCCTATGCATGCACCACTAATACAAAATTCATCTGTATTTAACTTCAAAAAGTCTACAGTAGCAATTTGAACAAAACATTCGTCCTCTTGCAATGGAAGGTATTAAAATAGGAATATGTAAAACTTGCAATCGTGTGCAATCACTCACTGATAAAAATTTTGTACCTTTGAAAGATCCCATTAGAAGACAAACATCAAAAATCACTCCTCCTATCAACATTGGCAAGAGAAATCTCTTTTCCAAATAGATGACATTATTCCTTGCCAACCAAATACTCCACATAACATAGCAACCCACCAATGCTACCATTATTCCTGCCTGTGAAGATTCGTTGGCCTCCTAAATCAATTAGTAAGGTTTAGGTAAATCACTCCTCCTATCCTTGTGGATGCTAACAAGAAAAGTAAGGTTTAGTCTTTTCTTAAAATTAGTCATTAAGAAATGAACATTCTCGCATGTAAAGGGAATATTATGTCAAGATAATAAAAAATTTAGATCTCATATTATATTTAACACATTTCTTTGTCTTGAGTCACAAGGATCTAATTTCATTCACGATAAGATATTAAAAATGTATTTGAGCTATGATATTATGTTAAAAATATTTAATTTTCTCTAAAAATCAATTGTTAAAGGAGATGAATATTTTCACATATAAGGGCAATATTGATCAAGATATAAGTATTGTACAAGTTAATGAATGTTTCTACACTATGCCTTTGCTTGTGTTTGAGGTAATAAAGGAACTTGAAATCCATGAGTGAGAAGATGTAACACTTTTAACGTATGATATTATGTGAAAAATATTAAAAAACATTGTAAGGTTAATGATTAAGAGGGATAAATATTCTTATACACAACAAAAATATCAACCTAAAATATAAGTAATTTATTATTTATATATTTTTTCCACAATCAAAAACTACAAGCTAGAGGCACTAGTAACTTAAAATCCCTAATCACAGTGCAAGAATCAACATAAGTTGTGGGTTTTAGAAGGAAAGTATATATTATAAATTATATTGAATAGTAAATTTTGTGTATAATAGGTATCACTTCTTAATATTTAAATATTTTATCTTAGAAAGCATAATTTTATTTGAACGTATTGAGTTTATTTAGTCCAATAATTTTCTCATATTCAAATGGGATTAATCACCCAATTTCTAGCACCTAATACATAGTTAAATGTAACACTTTATACCTATCAATTATTTAGTGTAAAAATGTCAAGATAATAAGATAGTACCTTATCATGAGCTATAATTTTTAGCTTAGTGGTAGCGCGGATCTAGCAAAGGAAAAGGAATTTTTTTTTTTTTTGTGAATGAATGATATTCGGCAACATGAACGTACAACGGATGTTTGCCTAAACCCAAAGCATTCCCTTACTTCTGACCGAGTCATCGAAGCTCCGAAGCTTCCTCCTCTTTCGTCGCAGGTAACGTAAATGGCTTTAGTTTGGATAGTGGTGCACTGCGGGGCCATGGTAGCATCAGAAAAAGGGAAGGTGCTCCAACTTCTGATTCGCTAGGTTGATAGAAAGCAAAAGCACCAAGTTCTGCGCTTTTTAGACACGAACTCCGTTCCCTCTCAACCTTCTTGCTTTTTTATTATTTTATTTTGAAGATTTGTTGCATGGTAGAGGTATGATTTCACGACGATGAACAATGTCTTGGACCCTCCATATATGGGCCATTCTTTGCATCTTGATAGGGTTGGTCGGTGTTATATACATGAGAAATTGATTTTGCTCATGGTAATCACATGGTTTGTGCCTAAGTTTCTGCATTTCTTGCTTGAACATTGGCGTTTTGTTTACTGATTAGACTATTGGAAACAGTGGGTAATGAAGCGTTTGTGTCCTTGGACAGTAAGAAACTAACAGTTTTGAGGCTCTTTTTCGGTGCAGTCAGGCCAAATTACGAGTTCTCGGCCTGCTTTGGGCGTATAAGGCAACGATCATAGCCGGAATGAAGAAAATGAAGTAATTTATTCTGATCATCGCCTTTTGTTTGTTTATATTTATCGCCATTTACATTTTTGGTCGGGAGGGACGATGCTTCCCAGCTGTATGTCTGAGTGTTCGATGGCAGAGATTGTTTTTCTGATCTAGAATTTGGTTTTCTTATCCCGGTGCATGTGGGACAAATGCCCGAAAGCACAAATTAATCATATCAAGACAGGATCAAGACATAATGCAACGATTAAAGATTGTTCCTGAAGAAATTCCAATTTTGTCTCGTGGGAGCCCTTAGGTCTCAGATTTGGAAATGGGGGAATCTCCTTTGTTAATTATTTAATGGGTAGAAATTGGATGGACTCTGGCACCATTTCACTTTCTAGAAATGCGTTGCTTTCAATTGACTATTATCATGACCTTTCAAAACAAGGAAAGTAGATTAAATCTTACATTTGTTGTCGAGCGTATCAGCACCTGAAAGTCCGATTCTGGTTGTGACTTACAAATTTCTGTACCTTGGTGCTTAGATTTTACTCCAGGGTTGGTTCATTCGAAGATTAATCATGTGTCTCACATCAGTTTTGTTGCTTTTAGGGGGCACGTAAGATTCGATGAAGCTTATCTTGCTGAAATTGAGAGAAACAAGCCTGCAAGGAAAAAGATCGATGAACCCAAGACGCCATATCACCCAATCACTGAGGAAGACGGTGGGGTGAATTTCTTTCTCCCTTAGCAGCTCCATTTTGGAACCCATTGACATCATGCTAGTTATTATTCTTATAGGTTCACCGTCTCCTGCTCGGGATTCTGTTGGAAGCATCGGTCATTCTGCACATGCAGAAGCTATTAGAGATGCTCTAAATGAAGTACTTGCAAGTCAAAAACATCGTTCAGATTTGGAGGAATGGACTTCAGAATCAGAAGATGAGGCTGATGCCACGGAGCAAGATGAAGGTTATTGGACTTATTTATTTACATTCCGTATTTTCAATTTGCCCATGTTTTGTCTTAAATAGTAGTTGTCTTATATCAGCTAATAACTTGGTTTGATGTTTTTCAAAAAAAAAAAAAAAAAAAGGTATTTAACGTACCGTATCACTTGTGGACTAACCCACGCTCAAGGTGAAAAAGATCATTAATGGTGATTGTCCCATCTTATTAATATTTTGGTCTAATATTCTTATGTATTCAAGTGTCATCTTCTCCTGACAACTGGTATTTAGATGTTTGTGTATTAACTTTTTCTCTTTTGAATTATTCCTTCTGTTGCAATTTTTCTAAGATTTTGTGAAACAGCGCATGGCTTGAGCTTTGAAGATCATAGGAGAAAACATTATGACGAGTTCTGCAAGGTGAAAGAGCTCGAGGAAAAGGGATACCTTCGGGAGAATGAGAGTGATGAGGATAATGATCCTGGGAGGTGTGATTCCTCTTCATTCTCTAATGATGGGGAGGGAACAATAAACATTCAGGGGGATGATGAGATTCTGCGGACAATAGAGATTCAGGAAGAAGCAGAGAGTCTGCCACGAAGACAATTCCTTCCATGTGCAATAACTTAAAATCAGGCCTGCAAATCTGTAACTAAGTAGCTAATCTCCTTTACAATGGTGTATTGAATCACTTTCTGATTGATGAATACCATATGTTATGAACGTTGAACAACGCTAGAATTCTCAAGTTTGTGCTCATCATCCATGTTTGTTTGTGCATTTATGAGTGGTTCAGCTTGCTCTGCCTTTGTGTATGGTCTTGGTTCTGGATTTGGAGCTTTCTCACGATTTCACAAAGCTTCAGGTGTTTTCATATAGGATATAATAGCTAATGTAAATCCGTCTATAACTCTTTAACAGTTTTCTCTCATTTATGCTTCTCCACCTCCATATTTATTACTCTTTCAAACAGTAGCATTCAAGATCTATCAAAG